>QTSX02000736.1:551842-592079 GCA_014839935.2 Entomophthora muscae | reverse complement strand
TAATTTTGTACTAATCAGCTTTCAAGAAATAATAGTGTATGAAATAAGATTGTTACTAGCTTTTAATACAGTTTAATTTAGCTGTAAGTAGAAAATAATTAATTTAATATAGGTTTTTATATTATAAGGATTAAATAAGATTTATTTTGATAAAATTGTTATAATTATTTAAATTTATTGATAAGAAAATTAAAACAAAATTTTAAAGTGTTAAGTAGCACAGTTAATAGGAAACAGATTAATCTAACAAATAATGACTCATATACAGTATCACACTGGACTATCAGTAGAAAATATCTTAAATTGCTTTAAAGAAGATTACTTTATATTTTAAAAATATCTAATTATGTGATACCTAAAAGATTGGAAAATTGCATGGAAATAATTCATGAGTTGATTTTATCACAGTTACAGTATATCATTTACTAAAAGATATTTTTAGAGACTAAGAAAATGAATAATATAAATAAAAAATCTCTATAGAAAACAATATATTTAACTTTATATTTTGTCCCCTTATCTTTCAAAGAAGAGAAATCCCAACATTTTCGATGCTAAAATGATACGATTTACCTCTACTCTAAGATACGGGATATGTCATATTGATGGACTAAACAATAGTAATATTAATGATTCAGGTTGTTGTAAGTTAAGGTAATAAAAAGGCGAATTATACCATAATGATTTAAGTTTGCAAGATACATTCGATTTTACTTAGTTTGATAAACTTTGACTTTGTGGGATCAAATCATATGCAATTGTATATATAATGATATTATTCATGATATTTCATTATAAGTATAACAAATGTAAAATCTAATACAGGTGTATATAGGCATATTTTTTAAACAATCCTGAATCCCTGGCTTTAAAATGCTAACATAGTGATTAAGTTACCCTTTTGATATGTCATAAGTATAAAATGGCACTAAATAGCAAAAACTATTTTTAATCTAAAAATGCTGACTGTGGGGTTCGAACCCACGCCTCCTCAGAGAGTGCATCTTAAGTGCACCGCCTTAGACCACTCGGCCAAATCAGCTGTTTTTCAATAATGAAAAAAACCTGACTTGGAAGCCCTATATTTTGTTAGTTTAATTTTAAAAAGCAAGACATTTCTTTTCAGTTACATATAAAATAAATGAATTAGGTAAAAATACAATGTTACTTCGTTTTAACTGAGATTTTATACGATTTGAAATAACATTTTTAAACTTTAGTTTTTTAATTCGAACCTTTTATTTTTGAATAATGTTTAGACTAATGATTAATAATGTTGTTGTAAAATATTCTGCTTTCTCTCAGTTGAGTTATTATTTAAAATTATAAGTTGAAACCATCCTAAAATAAAAGGGAATATTTCTGGAATAAGTCTAATATATTGCTAGGAGTAAATTTCATTTCAAAAGGAACATGCTCAGTGTCTCTAAACCAAATATATATTATACAGTGTTATATCATTTGGTTGTAAAATACATTTTTCTAATGTTGTTTTTTAATCTTAATCCAAAATTATATACAGTAGTTTTCAAACCTGTTGCAATAAACATATAATCTCAGTCTAAAAACGTTTACAACTCAGTCTAAAAACAAAATCAAAGTGGATCCAGATCATTTGTAATTTAATATAAATTCCTTAATTTTTGATTTTGTTTTTAGACTGAGATTATACATTTATCTCAACAGGTTTGAAAACTACTGTACACAACAGTGATAGCACAAATAAACTATATGTATAAAACATTTTCTATAAAGATATGAGGAATTTAGTTTCCCTAACAACTGCACAGTAGTTTTACAAGCTATGGCAAAAAGCAAAATTGGGTCATATGTAAGAAAAAATATACTCAAACTTAAACAAAATCAACTTAGCCATTCAGTAACAAACTTCAAATAATTTTAGTATTTTTGGTAAATTGGCAAAAAAACAAACAAGAAGTGTAACAGCTCTCAAATGAAATAATAAATTAAATCAAACATTATACAACACTTCCCAAACTACAAACAAAATGACTTGGTACAACAAAAAATAGGTTGTAGCTGTTTTAAAATGTATTGTGGTTCAATTGTTGTAACTGTGCTGTTTTAGCAGAGTTACAAGGGGAAAATATTTGGAAACTAGATAATATTCTTTATTGAGAGATAATGATTATATAGTTATTGTGGATAGCAGGAACATGATAGTGTTGATAATACTGTGGGATGTTGAAGGGGGTGGCTTGATCCTTGTAATGAGTCAAGCGCCAAAACAAGTTACCCACCTGGGAGGGTCAGCTTCTGTTCATGTTATTGTATTTGGAAATCCGAGTCGCCTTCCTAGCTTGGCTTCAGGTGACTGGATAATTGGATCACAGGTCACAAACCTGCTTACTCAGAACCTTACTGGCGAGTTGAGCCTGCTGTTTTGACAAAGTGGGATAATTATGGGTCACCAACAAAAGGGCTGAACAAAAAAATCAGAGCAGCATAAAAATGAAATTTAACAAACACAAAAAATGAAGCCATACAAGATGCATAATATTTAATCATAAAATATAATAAGAACATTTTAACAGGTAATCAAAGGCAATCCAGTTTAGGACAAGAGACATTTTATCAATATTCAAGATTTTTTATTTTTATATATAGTTTTTAGGAACTATCCAAATTTAGACAGATGATTACAATATAATTAATACCATAAGATTTTAAACTTACTTTTTAGTGATTATCTGATTGGCTTAGTTTTAAAATAAAGGTTTCTAGAAAACTTGATCTTGATGTGCTTGATGACCAATATAACAGTCAAGGCAGTGTTAGTGGATAGAAGATATGTTATGATGAAGCCCTCATTCACACCCAGATCTTTGATGTGGGTAATAAAAAATGAGCTATACCCATCTAACAGCCCATCTGGGCTTGATCTGTTTGATATTTACCAGATGGATAGCTCTGCTTGTGATATTTTTCCTGACCCTTCTTGTGACACCAATCAACCAGCCACTCAGTATAGTGGATTGTTTCTGGCACCATATACAACAGGTAACCAATTGGTTTCAGCTTCAGTTAAAAATACTACAGCATCTTTAGCCCAGAGGCTCAAATATCAAATCTTCACAGCCCATATTATCCATGAAATTGGCACACTTAGTTAATACAACCTAACCTGGGATCAAAATTTCATCTAATTGAAGCTTTTATGTACCAATATGATGTGGAAATTTAAAAGTTTCACAAACAAGGGGGAACATGTTGGGGCTAAGAAACAGAAAAAGGCACCAAGTCCAAGATCACTGACATATCCCATTATACATGATCTTGCAGAGGTATCTCAAGCTTTCCCTAATCCACCATGACATCTGGGTATTGTACTTTATAATTTATCTCTAATGTAGGGATAGTGGCTTTGGTTTCTGTTTAGATGATTTTTTTATCACTTTAATAAAAACCTCCCATTACCAAACAGTATTTTCAGAGTGTTGCAACTATTTCAATTACTCCCTCTTGGGAAAGTAATTCCCTAAGTGATTACCCAACCAATCATCAAGTCAGTGGCACTTCTATCAATCACCCATCTATTACAGGGATCAAATCTTTCGGGTCCTAAGAGGAACACTACTTGGACAATATCATGATCTAATAGGAACAATTACTTGGATAAGCCCAATAACTGCCATGACATACATGGACAGCACATGGCTTCTCATGATACTATATAATACTCTAAACTCATAAAATAAATTATCATTCTCTTTTTAATTTTCCTGTTTATAATGTTTTATATGCTTCCCAGAAGTATACACTTGACAAGATATTTGAAATTTATTAACTTGATTTAATAATGTTCTTGTTTTTTATTTGTATTTATATTCATCAGGTTTGTTTAATTTTTATGTATATATATATCTCATTTTCCCCTAATATATACAGTAAAAAGATAGAAGAGAAGACACATGAGAAAATAAGTAAAATATAAGAGAATGTGAGAGAAAAAGAGAAAAAAATAAGTCTTTTTACTTAGTATAAGATTTTATATGAAATAACCTACTTGTTGTGTTTGGCTCATGTGTTTGACATCCAAGATAATACAACAGGAAATCCTTGTAATGAAAGGTTTGGTATTCAAACTATCCAAAGGTTAGACTTCAGGGCAAAATTACTTATCCATACCTTAATTTCCTATAAAACAAAAAGAGGAGAGTTTTCCCTTTAGATGAAAAGAAAATGAGCACCAAAGTAAATAAAACCTACACAAACTTGGATAAATGTTTTTTATTCAGGAATAATTAAAGCCTTATATAGTAGTTTAGGATACTGATGAGGAGCAACTTCCGGAGAAGCTTAGAATACAGGTTTAGAGAAGAAGAGTGATTTTATTGGATAATATTTCAGGCTTATATATTGTGTGTGCTGTGGCAGGGACTTAAGTTGAATCAAATATATTGGAGGTCATGTGTGAGCCAGGTTTGAATAGCTGGATATCTGGACAAGTCAGGGGATATTGTGTGCACTGTGGCAGCGACTTAAGTTGGATCAAATAGAAAGGAGGTCATGTGTGAGTTGGGTTTGGATAGCTGGATATTTGGAGTAGCCAAGGGATATTAGTTGGTTGCCATTTCAGGAATTTCAAACCAAACATTGGATTGGTATCAAACCAGGCAATGGCTGGATGTTACTTTTGTTGGCAACAGCCAGAATACTTGTACATTCAGCTCCTTGACACCCCTCCTTTAAGGAGTTACTCTGGTACATCAGGAGGGGGCTTAGTTTTGACAGATGTCACCTGATGCCCCTGGAGTTGTTTGCTAGTAGGTAATAGCTGAGTTTAGTGTTAACCTTTACTTAGGTGAAGGCAGGATCTATGATAATTTGATGATAGGGTCTTTAGCACCTTGAAACTTGACCAGGTAGGTGTTCCTGTCTGATTGGTATTTGACAATCCTTCAAGGTCCTCTGTAAACTGAATCCAATTTCTTTCTTTTTCTAGCAAGGATCCAGACAGGGGAGTTGACTGGGAGTGGTTCCTCTACAGAGGTCACCTTTTGTGCTTTGAGTCTCTTACTTTCCACTATCTTGGCTTTGAGATGTATGTGTTGTAGTGCTGGGACTTGTTCCACTGTGGGGGGTTTTATCAAGAGAATCTTCACATAGGATTGGTTATTGCAGGTGGCTATCTCTGGTTTGTATCCATATGTTAATTAAAATGATGAGTATCCTGTCCCTTGGTTAGTGCGTATCCAAGATACTAATAATGTATGTTTCACATATAGTGGCCATGTGTCTCTGACTTTGCCATTCATTATTTTCTCAAGGGTTCAGATAAAGCTGCTCTTTAGGTTTTCAACTCTGCCATTGGCTTATGGCCTGTAGGGTGAGGTTGTGGAGTGTTTAATGTTCTTTGTTTTCAGGTTGTTATTCACTACATTTCCTGACAGTTCCTTGTCTCCATCACTGATGATGTAGTCTGGAGTTCCATAGTCAGCTATTATTGTCTTATTGATAAATTGGTTGATTGTTTCTTCTTTTTGGTCTTTAGTTGCCCAGCAGATTAGCCAGTGTGTTGCAAATTTAATGGCTACAATTAGGAAGTGTTGTTTTGCTTTGGCTTCTGGGAAAAGTCCTACTACGTCCAGGCCCCAGCCCTTAAATGGTTCTGGGTCAGGTACTGGATTGACTGTAGGTTGTTGTGCTTTGGTGATTGAGTATTTCTTAAATACTGTGCACTTCTTTAGTACGTCAATAATGTCTTGTTTTAGGTTAGGCCACCATATTATTTCTTTTAGTGTGAGGTATAGGTTATTAGCTTTTGTGTGCCCCAATAGGCAGTAGTGTCTGAAGATGGTATTAATTCTTTGTGCAAGGGGAATGTAGGGGATGTGTTTGTCTTTGATGATACAATATACTGTACCATTTGACTTGTGAAAGTGTTTCTAATTTTTTACTAGTGTGTCATGAGTTAATTGATGGGTTGAGGGATCTTTGCCTTTGGTTTTATACTCAGTGTTGTATAGGTTGGGCCAATCTGGATCCAGGTGATCAGGGTAATCCCTTCTAGGTTAGCATAGCCTAGAGAGGGCATTGGCTGTGACCAGCTCTGCCCCCTTTTTGTACTGGATGTCTAGATTAAGCTGTTCAATAAAGAACATCCATTTGGCTTATCAATGTGCAAGTGCAATCTGAGTTTAAAGTAGATTAAGGATTTATGGTCAGTTAGTACTCAGACGTTTATATGTCCTTCTAGGTAACATCTCCATTCCTTGCATGTGTGACATATTGCTAGCAATTCTTTATTGTGTATATGTTATCTCTGCTCAGTATTAAGTAGTTTTCTACTCTCATAATATACTGGTAGAGAGTCTTTCTGTCCTAGCTGGCAGATGTGTAGCACTGCACCAATGGCGGTGTTGCTGGCATCCAACTCAAGCTTGTAGCACCTGTTGTTATTAAGGTATTGCAAGATTAGCACTTCAATTAGAGCTTGCTTTAGTAGCTGGAAATTCTTGTTACATTCTGGTGTCCAGATGAATTTCTTTTTGGCATTACCTTTGGTTAGGTCATTGATTGGTGCAGTGAATTTCCTGCAGTCTTTGATGTATTTCCTTAGGTAAGCTACCATTATGAGAAAGCATATTACTTGTTTAACAGAGGTGGAGTGTTTATGTTATTTATGGATTTAATTTTATCCAGGTATTCTTTGACACCACCATCAGAGACAATATGGCCCAAGAACAAGAGTTCATTTTCCATAAATTGGCACTTGCTAGGCTTTGCGTAGAGTTTGTGCCTTGCAAGTCAATTGAGTGTCTTGCAGATATGCGTGAGGTGTTAATCTTGGGTTTTGAGAATATAATGATATCATTGAGGTAGCATAATTTATTTGAAAGTCTGTTTAGTGCTTGGTTCATCATAGTGATAAACATTGCAGGAGCGTTGGAAATCCCAAAGTTCTTCTATTCAAGTTGCCCAGACATTTCTGACTGGTACAACAAGCCCATAGGGCCAAAAAGAGGGAAGGTCTAAGGGGGAGTGGTCAAGGAAACCTGAGGTCCTGGAGAAAAACCTTGAAGGGGAGGAGGTGATGGGGTGAGAGACAACTGGACCGCTTCTGGAAGGACAAAGACTGCCTGTTTCTGGGCGAGAAAGAGGATTAAGGCAGGGATTAAAGATCATTCTTCTGCCAGCTCCCAGCACAGTGCACTGGGTCATCCCAAAGTTTGTTAATCTAAACTCACAGGATCTAAATTGTGTTTGGAATTCAGTTTTTGGTATGTCCTTTTCCTTTACTTCTACTTGGTTGTAACCTGAAGCAACATAAATTTTGGAGAAAATTTTGGCTCTGGAGAGCCTTGCAAATAGATCCTCTATAAGTGGAAGGGGATATTAATTTTTTACTGTGATTTTATTGATAGCTCTGTAGTCTGTCACTAGTTGGAGTGAGACTTCCTTTTTATTTACAAAAAAACACTACTTCCCACAGGGATTCTGATGAGCAAATGAAACCTTTGGCTAGGCTTTCCTCAATATGGGGTTTGAGGGTTTGCATCTCCATGGAGGTAAGTCTTTAAAGGGGTGAAGGTTTGGGCATGGACTTGAATAGATTAATACTATATTTGAACTTCTGTTTGGGTGGTAAATCAGTTAGCTCTTCTTTGAGTACAGAAGTGTATTCATTTAGGGTTGCTGCAAGATCTGGGGATTGTATTTTTGCTGTTTGCATGTTATTGAATTTGGTGTACTTTATTATATGGAGCATGTTGTATTTGGTTAGAAGTTCTGGGTTGTCCTGATTTATGACTTGGACAAAGACTGTGTCCCTCAGAATGAGGTTATTGGGTTCTTTGAGTATGTTAAAATTGACTCCATTGTGTTTGATGGTCATGGTCTTTGTTTTCCAGCATACACTGGTTTTAACTTGGGTAAACCAGTCCATGCCTGCTATAAAAAATAGTTTATGCTGTTCATAAAAAGGGCTTTAACAGACGTTTGCATGCCTCAGAGGTCAATTCTGAAGGGAGTTTTTTTTGCTTTCAAGTAAAACTTTTATTTGTCTTCCATTATGGAATATTTGAAGTTGGATTTGACAACTGGTATTGTTTACTTGGTTACAGATTGTTTGCTTATCATGGTTTGTTGAGAACCCATGTCAAATAAACTTTAGTGTGTATGTGATTTATAAATGCATTGGTAGACAAGAAGTTGTGAGCAATCTTTAATTTTTAAGTTCATAAATATAGAAGTTTGTGGGACATGTGGGATGTGTGCAGAAAAGTTTGTACCTTGGTACAATTTCTTGTAGGTTTTGAGGAGACAGGGGCACTTAAGCCTGTTCCATCTCCTCTTTTCCCTGTTCCTCTGTTTTGAGACCTTTGAGGTCAGAGAATGTGGGGTCAGATTCATAGTGGGTTGCTATTTCAGCATTGTTTACTTTGGCAGTATCTTTCTTTTTAGGACAGGAACAATATGCAATTTGGCTGTGATTGCTATTGTTTTAATTGGATTTGTTGATTTTACTGGTGTGTTTGTTGTTTTGGCGTTTGTTGCCATTGGAGATTTCTCTTCTGTTACTATTGGAGGAGCAGTTGCTGTTGCGCACTGCACATACCATATTTGCACGTTTTTCTGCACACTTGGCTTCTGCAATGAGCGCAGGAATGGAGGTGTTGGCCTCTGGGTGGATGAGGGCAGCAACCAAGGGTTTTATTATGTTTATGAATGAGGTTCTTGTATGAAAATTGTCAGCTTGTGCTGGATTTTTGATTATGCAGTGTATTTCTTCAAATTCATTGGCGTAGGCTGTGACAGTGGTCTTCTGAGGAAGATTGCTGAGCTGTATTGCAACGTCTTGGAGGGATTCAGTTACGCAGAAATTGTGGATGATGTCAGCTTTAAACTCTTCCCAGTTGTCAAGCTGATCATTGGTTCTTGAGCCAACCCAAGTAGCAAACCAGTTAGCTGCAGCCTCATACAGGCATTTCCTGGCTTCCTGGACCCATTTTTGTGAGGGATGCAGCTGGTGCAAAGTTTTGCAGCTGGGTGGTCCAGCCAGTTTATAACATTTTCTTTGTTTTTCCAAAGAATTTGTTGGTACCAATGTACTTGGTGTTGGTGATTTTTCCTGTTATAGGCAGTTGTGTATTTGTTTGTTGTTGTAGAGAGCAACTGTATTGAATTATCTTGACACATGCTTTGGACATAACCAGTCCTTTTAATACAGTGTATATACTTGGTATATCTTTGATAATGTTGTGGGCACAGAAGTACATCTTCCAGGGGCCTTGGGATGTAGCCTGGTTTATTATATGAGTGAAGGTGGGCAGGTTCTGTTCAGTCATTTTCTCTTTCATAGGTGTGGTAAGAAAACCCGTAGCTGCTACCAGTGATGAGGAGCAACTTCTGGGAAATCTTAGAGTATAGGTTTAGAGAAGAAGAGTGATTTTATTAGATAATATTTCAGGCTTATATATTGTGTGCACTGTGGCAGGGACTTAGTTTGGATCAACTATATTGGAGGTCATGTGTGAGTTGGGTTTGAATAGCTGGATATCTGAACAAGTCAGGGGATATTGTATGCACTGTGGCAGGGACTTAAGTTGGATCAAATTATATTGTAGGTCATGTGTGAGTTGGGTTTGAATAGCTGGATATCTGGACAAGCCAAGGGATATTGGGTTGTTGCCATTTCAGGAATCTTAAAAAAATTGGATTGGCATCAAACCTGATAAGGACTGGATGTTACTTGTGTTTACAATGGCCAGAATACTTATACATCCAGCTCCTTGACAATACAATTTTTTTAGAAGAGAAGAGAAAGTAAAGTGGGCTAAAATTATGTTTTAATCAGATTACTTTATCTGACACAACTAAAAATGCATGAACATTAGTAAAGCCTTTTTTAAAGAAACAAGAATATTATTAAAAACAAAAGCAAAAATATTTAAATCTTTGCAGGTATCATAGTTTGTGGGTAACATTGAAATAAATCAAATGGTGAAACTCAAAGCACTCATGATGACACAGATTTTTTTCAAGATATTGTTGATTAAGCACATAAAAGCCAAATAACTTCTTCTTTAGGTAAGGAAAGAGAGGTAGAAAAAGAAAAATTTCCAAGAATGAAATCTAGTGGTTACTGCACTTTGATTTTGTCAAGGATCTGGATGTACAAGTATTCTGGCTATTGCCAAGCCACTTAAAATCCAGTCATTGCCTGATTCAGTGCCTTTTCAATATACAGTTTGACATGCCAGAAATGGCAACAAAGCAATATCACATGACTGTCCAAGTATCCAGCAACTCAAACCCATCTTGCACATGACCAATACCTAGGTTCAATCTAACTAAATTTCTGCATTAGCTAAAGCAATATAAGTCTAAAGTATTATCCAATAAAATATACTTCTCTCCTTCTTAATTTCATATTTGAAGCTTTCCCAAAATTGCACTCCTTATCACTGGTCTCAGCTATGCTTTTTGACCACACCAATAAAAGAGAAAATGACTGAACAGAACCCACCCACCTTCACTCACGTACTTAACCAGACCACATCTAAGAATAACTGGAAAACATGCTTCTGCACCAGCAACATTGACAAAGACATACCAAGTGGATACACTGTATTCAAAGGACTGGTTATGCCCAAAGCATGTGTCAAGATAATTCAATACAGTTGCTCTCTACAACAACAAACAAATACATAACCGCCTATAAAGACAAAATCACCAACACCAAGTAAATTGGTACCAACAAATTCTTTAGAAAAACAAAGAAACTGTTATAAAATGGCTGGACCACTCAGCTGCAAAACTTTGCACCAGTTGCATCCCCCACAAAAATGGGTCCAAGAAGCCAGCAAGCGCCTGTACAAGGCCGCAGCTAACTGGTTTGCTACTTGGGTTGGCTCAAGAACCAATGACCAGCTTAACAACTGGGAAGAGTTCAAAGCTGACATCACCCACAATTTCTGCGTAACTGAATCCCTCCAAGATGTTGCAATACAGCTCAGTAATCTTCCCCAGAAGACCATTGTCACAGCCTACACCAATGAATTTACAGAGATATGTTAAAAGATATAAAACCCAGCAAAAGCTGACAATGTGCACAAAAGAACCTCATTCATAAACATAATAAAACCCTTGGTTGCTGCCCTCATCTGCCCAGAGGTTTATACCTCCATGCCTGTACTAATTGCAGAAGCCAAGCACACAGAAAAACGCGCAAACATGGAATATGTTGCACAGAACGGCAACTACTCCTCAAATAGCAATGGCAGAGACAACTCTAATGGTAAAACGCGCCAAACACCAATCATAGCAACAGCATCTCCAATTGCAACAATGGCTTTGTAGCCAAAGTACAAATTGCTCCTTCCCCAAGAAGAAAGATACTGTCAAAGTAAACAATGCTGAAACAGCAACCCACTAGAAATCTAACTACACATTATCTGACCTCAAAGGTCTCAAAACAGAGGGACAGGGAAAAGAGGAGGGGGAACATGCTTAAAGGCCCCTGTCTACCCCAAACTGACAAGAAATTGTAGCAAGGTACAAACTTTTCTGCACACATCCCACATGTCCCGCAAACATCTATCTTTATGAACTTTAAAATTAAAGATTGCTCATAACTTTTTGTCTACCAATGCATTTATAAATCACATACACACAAAAGTTTATTTGAACTGGTGCCCAAAAACCATTATAAGCAAACCATCTGTGACCAGGTAAACAATACCAGTTGTCAAATCCAACTTCAAATACACCAGAATAGCAGACAAATCAAATGTTCTACTTGAAGGCAAAACAACTCCCTTCAGAATTGACCTCCAAGGCATTCAAACGTCCATCAAAGGACTTGTAATGAATAACATAAACTACAGCTTTGTAGCAGGCATGGACTGGCTCACCCAAGTGAATCCCAGTGTATTTTAGAAAACAAAAACCATGACCATCAAACGCAACAGAGTCAATTTTAATATCCTCAAAGAAGCCAACAATCTCATCCTAAGAGACACAGTATTTGTCCAAGTCATAAACCAAGACAACTCAGAACAACTAACCAAAGACAGTACCTTCCACATAATGAGGTACACCAAATTTAATAACATACAAACAACCAAAATCCAATTTCCAGAACTTGCAGCACTCCTAAACAAATACACTCATGTATTTAAGGAAGATGTCATGCCCTGCCCCAAAGGGCAGGCTCTTTAAATTTATCATATTTTGATGTTTAAATTTGATTTTAATCTTTCAGTATTTTTAATATTGGAATTTTGAATTAGAAGTTAATATTTAAGTATTTTAAGTTAATTACCTTGTTTTTCTCTTTTATTTTTGCTCAAATTGACGCAGTTGTCATCCGCTGTCTTCCAGCTATTTAAATAGTTTATATTTTCTACTTTAAGTTAGATTAATTCTAATTTTTTGCTTACCTTTTGAAACTCCTTTTTCACGTTGTTGCCGCTCTCCCCAGCCTATTCTGCCCATCAAACTTGAACTGGTCTTTTGTTTTGTCCTTTTCTGCACCTGATTGTCTCCAAATTCTACAGTTGCTCCTCCTCTTGGCTGCTTCCTCCTGTTGATCATACTCAAACTGAAAAGGCTTTCTCTTCTATAAATAAAGAGCTTTTGAAGACTAGGCTTTAAGCCAAAATTCTAAGTGATTTCTTCCCCTTCAACTTTTACAATTTTAACTTCAAATTTGTAATTTTTAGAATTTTGTTTTTTTAAATTCATTTTTTTTAGTTAGCTTTTTCCTTAAAATCCAAATGAAACTTGTAAAACAACAAGCCTTAGGCTTGTTGTATCCATTTTTTCCCTTAAGAAATCTTTCAATAGTTATATGTATCAAATTTGAAGATGGAGAATATCCTAATATCAATATTCCTTTAGTTACAAATTGTTCACTATTGAACACCTTATTTTATCTTCTTTGCTTAGGGTTTTTAAACTCTATTACTCCATTTGTGACACAATATAGGATTTTAGCGGGTTTCTGTAAGATCATCTTACAGACAGTACCTACATTCTTATATCTTTTAAATTTGAATCCCAATGCTTTGCACGCTTTAGTTTATAACCTTGCACCATTATGGGCAAGACCTTACAGAAGAACTCACAAAGTTACCCTCTGAGCAGGAGGTCAAGCACGGCATTGTCCTATGCAAAGCCATGCCTAAACCTACACCCCTCTACAGACTCTCCCCCATAGAGAACCAAACTCTCAAGACCCATATTGAGGACAGCCTAGTCAAAGGATTCATTTGCCTGTCTGAATCCCCGTGGGGGCAGCAGTATTTTTTGTAAAAAAAGGAAGGATCTATTTGCCTAGTAAATGACTACAGAGCACTAAATGAAAGTACAATAAAAAATAAATACCCCAAACACTCATAGAAGATATATTTGCAAGGCTCTCCAGAGCAAACATTTTCTCAAAGGTTGACCTCACATCTGGCTATAACCAAGGCAAAGTAAAATAAAACACATACCAAAAACTGTGTTCTGTACATAATTTGGATTGTTTGAATGTAAAGTAATGAACTTTGGGATGACCAACACTCCCACAACATTTGTCACTATGATGAACCAAGCGCTAAATGGCCTCTCAGATATATTATGCTACCTCAAAAATATCATTATATTCTCAAAAACAAAAGAGGAACACCTCACACATGTCTGCAAGACACTTGATTAACTCACAAAGCACAAACTTTACACCAAGCATAGTAAGTGTCAATTTATGGAAATGAACTCTTGTTATTGGGCCACATTGTCTCTGACAGTGGCATCAAAGCAGATTCAGATCAAATAAAAGCCATAAATAACATGCAACACCCCACCTCTGTTAAACAAGTAAGATGCTTTCTCAGAATGGTAGCTTACTTAAGGAAATATATCAAAGTCTGCAGAAAACTCATCATACCAATCAATGACCTAACCAAAGGTAATGTCAAAAAGAAATACATCTGGACACCAGAATGCAATAAGAATATCCAACTATTGAAACAAGCTTTGATTGAAGCACCAATTTTTCAATACCCTAATAACAACAGGTGAAACAAGCTCAAGTCAGATGCCAGTGACACTGCCATTGGCGCAGTCCTACGCATCTGCCAGCCAAGGCAGCAAGACTTCCTACCAGTATGTTACCTAAGTAGAAAACTAACCAACTCTGAGCAGAGGTACCCAATACACAGCAAGGAATTGCTAGCAATATATCACCTATGCAATAAATGGAGATGTTATCTAGAAGGACATTTAAACATCTGAGTACTAACTGACCATAAATCCTTAATCTATTTCAAAACCCAGAACACACTTGCACGGCAATAAGCTAAATGGATATTGTCGTAAATTGCGCTATTAATGCTATTTTGATTTGCCCTTCAAATATTGATAGTTGCAAAGATTTGATTGGTTTCACCTTTGAGTTCAGAAATTCCTTGCCTTCTGCAAATGGGTCTGGTTCAATATCCACCCATTCTGGATTATCATACCTGTCTGTGGTTGATCCTGGTATGACCTCATCCCATTGTGACCCCCTCAGCCACTCTGTCTTCCTATTGAGTGTTCACTGCCTCTTGTCAACTATTTAAAGTAGAATCATTACTCCTAATAATGACAATTTTATCCACATTTGCGTTGGCTTTTATAATCTTCAAGCTTTTCCTGTTCTTTCTTCCAAAAGGACTTTTACATCTTGTTTTCCAAGAAATTAAGGTATGTGCCCTTAATTTTGCCCTGAAGGCTAACCCAAGGCTAGCTTCAAACCTCAAATCTTTTGTAATAAAGATTTTCTGCCGTGTCCTCCAGGATGTTGTCCCCTGGAGCCAAACACAACATATATGCCTGCTGGAACAGCTCAATCTAGACATCCCATACAAAAAGGGGGCAGAGCTGGTCACAGTCGATGCTCTCTCTAGGCTATGTCAGCCAAGAGAGGATCATCCTGATGTCAGGATTCTCCTTTTGTCAATTCATTTGGCTGCTAGTATTCTTCAAGGACACTAGCTCTATTTTATCCTTGAATTAGTTACTATTCACATCAATTTATTATTTACAAACATATGGGTCATTATTTTAGGGATTGGGCCATTTTCTAATGCACATGCTGTTCAAGTCGCAGCATAACACAGTTCAATTTTGAAAAAGTAACTAATTATACATTTTATATTTAAAACATTAATAACTTAACAAATATTTAATATTTTTTCACACTGTAAGCTATCAAAATGAAGCTAAAAATCTTATCTTTTTATTGGTGTTAAAATATTAATATATATACTATATAGAATATTAAAGTGAAAGCAATTTAAAAGAGCATATGTCAGATTTTATTCCATTATTTTGATAATAAAATCCAAGAGATTGCTTTAAGCTAATAAAAGTCTTTTTGATATACAAAGTATCTTTTTTATTTAAAGAAATTAAAGATAAGATTGAGAGCTTTATTTTTGCATTTTATTTTATTTAAAAAGCTCAATTATTTAAGATTTTATGGCAGTTTGAAGTTAGGTTTTTTTATCACTGTTTAGATTAATTTTAAGGTTCAAGTGAGCTTCAAACCTCAAATTAAGCATTCTTTAAATGTAATTATTTAATATTTTATCAGTTTAAAAATATGTGGAAGAGTTACAGCTAACTAAATAATCATTTTAATTGATTTGCATTGATCACAATGAGGATATGACATAATAATGATGCTTAGCTGCTTCACATATATCACTTGTGCATGAAAACTAGTTATTTAATTAATTCTGCAAACATAAAGTCAAGTTCAAACTATAGTAAAAGCTATCACACCATTTCTTTCAGAATGGTGTCATTTAGCTTGGTATATAAGAGCTAAAGCACCACAAAGCTTCTAATCCAAAAGACCCCATTCAAAGGCCACATTCTTATCAGAACTACTCCATCATTAAGGCACATTTCAGAGATCTGACCTAATTACAGATTTAAAATACTACCATGTCCTCAGTTAAATTTAATTCTTCCATGCTACCCTTTTTTTCCTTGGGAGCTTCAACAAAAAGAGAGAGAATTGCAATGTTAAAAATAGAATTCCTCTTTATTGCTGGTGATGATCTTGATAATTTCATCAATCACTTCCTTACTCAAACTGAATTTGGGAGATCTCAGTTCCTGCCAACTATTCAAAATCAAAAAAGCAATGAGTTCATTGAAAACTTAAAGGATCTCATGAAATCTTCTCCCTAAAAGCATCTTCCAGCCTTGCAATCTCTGGTTACTTCCAGTTACTCTTTAAAAGAGCTTAATGATATGGGGTTTAATATAACCAAAAGTGAGTTTGAATACTCAAGAAAAATAAATAAAAATAAAAATGTAAGCTTAAACAAAGAAAGCCAAAAAATAATAACTATTCATTAAAAAAAGAAATAACTAAAAAAATAATTAAAAAATTGCTGGAAATTCTTTTGAAACAAGCCAGTTTACAAAAAAAGTGCCTGAAATTTTTTATAAAGATATAGAAAAAGAGATGAGTGAATACTCAACTGCAATAAAATACTCTCTCTTAAAAACAAAAAAAGAAATATATGCAAATGAAAAAATGAAATTTCAGTTTCAATTTCTACTTACTATAAATTAATTCCTAAAAATATAATAAAAAGTAAAAAAACCAATATGTGCAATATTTGTAATTTAAAAAATTCACTAGAAAAATAGGGAAGAATGTGAAAGTAAAAACTTACCATTACCAGAATCTATAGACAATGACTTAAAGACTATTAATCAGCACCAAGACTTTTATGTTCATCAAAATAGGGAATATAAAAAAGATATTTATGAATTAGATGATGAGCCTTGTGTTGTAGTTATAGATTATAAAGAAAACTTAAAGGTTGGAAGTGGTCCAATTGAGACCAATAATTGTTTTTATTCAAAAAAACCTATCTTGTTATTAGGGTTTGCATTAGTTTTTAAAGAAAACAATAAAATCAAATATGAATATCATGATTTTTTGTCTCAAATATTATCACATGATTCTTTATTTTCAGGTGAATGTCTAATTAGTCTTATTAAATTAGATAGATTTAAAAAAATAAAAAATAAAAGTGTGGACTGATAATGGAAATCATTTATGATCATATGAATTTTTATATTACTTATTTAAAGAGGTACCTAAATATATTAAGGGTTCTATAAAATATAATTGTTTTGTTGAATGTCATGGAAAAAGCATTGTTGATGGTCACTTTGGTGTAATATCAAAAATGTTAAAGGAAAAAGAAAATGAGCTTTATATTAAAAATATTAATGATCTTAAAAATATTTTTGAGCAAGAAGAAAAAAGAAAATAATTATATAAATCAGTACTATCAGGCTCAAATATTTCTCAAAAGTCATTCTTTTATATTTATGAAAGAAAGGTTAGGCCTATAAAAAGAGAGCTTGAAGTTAAAAATCTTTGCATTAATCATTCATATTTGATGAAAGATGGGAAGTTATATACTTCACCCCTAAAATTTGAAAGTTTATCAGAATATTCCAAAAACTTATAATTTAAAATCACGTTATGATACCAGAGAAACAAAAATATCAGAAGATGCTAGTGATGTATTGGGGCAAGTTCATGAAGTAGGGCAACTTACTAGAGAGTGTATTTTAAATAGAGTTATCAGTCTTTCAAAAACAACAATCTTTTTTTATGAAACAAACTAAGAATATTTATGATAAGCCAAAGATAGGGTAATAGCATTTATAGCTTTGGGGCTGCTATTACTCTCCCATGCAACTCATCATAAATATTTTTGGTTTGTAGTTTGTAGTAGCACTTAATATATTTTCAGTAATACTATAAGTTGCACTTTTTGATTCTAAAATTGATTACTTATTTTTTAAAAAAATCATCTAAGCCCAAGATCAATTAAAGTTTTGGGATTGATTGTATTTTAAGCTTTCTGAATAATTAGAACATGAATAATGTGATTAAGTTATAAAATAATCAATCTGGCACCTAGGCATAACAAGAAAAATAATGACCCAATTATTCAAATATTAAAACAAAAAATAAATAAATAATAATAACAAAAAAAAGAAAATAAAAGAAAAATTTAAAAAAGGAAGATTATATGTAAAGCAATTTATTGCAATGCAAATCCCCTGGCCCCCATTATCTTTTCAAGTGGACAGGGGGTCTTTGGGTTGATAGGCGCTACCACCCCAGTCTAGCTCTTTATGCAAAGCAAGGAGTACCAACATCACCTGTAACCAGGCCTGTTGCCCCGTATGAAACAGCTGCAAATAGTTGTCTATTGGCAAGGTTATGGCAAACTCAGGATCACAAACACAAGTGATTCCACATTCAGGAGGGAAGCAAATGCCAAGAATAAGCAAGTCAACAATGAAATTGTCAACATAACTATATATTACAGGCAGCAGGACCTTAATGCGGTAGATTTCCTGCCTATAGTATTCCAGCAATACAGGCATATGTTGCAATTGCAAATGAGGGTACTTTTCCAAGGGAGAAAGAAGCAAGACTCCCAACACACACATAGCAGGGAGATACTGGGATTGCTCACCTTTCTGCAGATGAACATAGCAAGACCTTGCTGCTATGTTGGGCCGGCTGGCCTTGCAATCCTTAAAGCAAATTGCTAATCTGTAGGAGTAACCAGGTGACGCAGGAAGGGGCAAAGACTAACACTTCAGAAATACACCAGCAAAGGAAAGAGCCCACTCAATTTCCAACAATAAAACCCAGCCCACATCAACTTGAGGACGGGCAAGCTCTCTAACAGCAGCCGCAAAGAACCGCTGGAGCTGCACCAGATCCCTACTTGAGCTCCCACGCTCACCCACCAAGAAGCGCTTCCTGGGATCAACCAAAGGCTGATTTTGCATTGCCAGGAAGAGGAACTCCGCCAGAATATCTGGGCCGGTTAAAACCCTAAAAGGGCTAAAACTAGCGCTATGGACATTGCCTCCAGGTGCAAGCGCTGGGGGAGCTCCCTCAACTGGTAGATTGGCTTGCAATAGCAAGTCTTGGGGGGGTGGATTGTCCCAGGACCTAACAGGTCTTCAGGTTGCAAAGACTCACTATCTGCACCAGCCACAGAAGTGTGACCAGCCCAGCTATCTGGACCAACAAAAAAATGTGGGCCGCTGGGCCGTGATAAACTAGAAGAATTGGTACTAAACCCGCTGGACCAAAGGATTGCAAGTTTAGAGTACCAGCTGCAGACGTTGCCTCTGTCTCTGCTAATAAATATTCAGTGGAAGAACAAGAAGCCTGATGCTGAGTAACCAAGTACTTACAGTACTCATGGGGATACTTCCTCCACCGCCGCTTTCCCTCTTCATCAAGATTATTGTAATACTTTTCATACTCAGTTCAAGCAGATAAGTTAGACATAATAGATGAAGGAGCCAACAACATGAACCCTTATTTTTAGTCAAGTGGAGGGAAATATCAGGATTTCTGGATATTGACTAATTAACGGATTCAACAAAATAATGCGGGCCAGCAGTTAATCACTCTTAGGAATGGTTTCAACAAATTAATGCGGGCTGTGTGTTTGTGGAATCAATGGATTCAAATGATCAAATCATATCCTGGCAATTGCAAAATCCCTATTCCTAATTAATAGTGAAACATGCAGATATTGTGCTATTAATTAGTCCACCTCAATAACCACCTCAAATTCTAGAACAAGGGCCATCATAAGGGCCATCACCTGAAACACTTCTAGAAGAGCCCAAAATAGACTGGGGCGTCAGGCCAAACACTCTAAGATAAAAGGCTGTGAGCCTATTGTATTAGAGTAGCTCTGATTAAGCAAAGAATCATCTCCACCAACTAGTAGCCAGTCTGGCTAGCTAGTCACCTGGAACATGGTCCAGGTTCACAGCTACTCCGCTCAGATTGAGGGATAGTTGCACAGCTTCAGAAAGGATACTGAGCTGTGGAAGTTGTCAAGCGAGCTTCTGTCACAAACCGCACTCACTCAAGGTTGGGCCAGAGCTAACTCGGATAAACACAGGCAGCCAGGCCAGCCTTGATATCAGTCTTCTAATAAAGAGTTGATATTTCAAATCCTTTCCCTAGTTTGATTCTAATTAAGTGGTGAGCAAAAGATCATAATGTTGCCATACAGTATTAATCCCTATAGTAAAATATAGAGACAAAAACTTATGAACCTATATCCAGAAGTAGGAAGAACCGTCCCAAATCCTTCAGGCCTTGGGCCCTGTCAGACTTGCTACTTCTGATGACAACAACATATTCCGGGCCAAAGGTTACGCCAAAGTTGCAGGTTCTCTGTACTTTCCTAATGTTAGAAGACTTAGGATATCATCTGGCTGATGACAAAATAACATGGTCCACAATTTTCTGACACCCTGAAATTAAATTTTCAGCTAGTGTATCTAATTGGATCCACATACTCTTCTGTACGTGGTGGACAACCCTGGATGCAATTGCTAGAGGGGTGACGCCCTGTACCCCAGTGGTTGTTGATTGTTTGATAAAAGGAAGGCGGGTGAGTGAATCTATCAATAGGTTTTTTTCAGGGGGCACATAGTACCTGTATAACGTTGCCAATGCAAATGAGTCATACAGGACATGCTTGACTGTCCTATATCCCTGTGGTGTCTTCTGGCAGTTGAGGGCTACACGGCAAATATCCATTTGAATAGGTACATCCTCCAACTTTTTGACGTTGGTTTTTAATATGCAGTGAAGGAGGATTCCCAGGTATACCGCAACATGGTTCTTTGCAAGGTATACTTTTCTGAAAAATGCATTTTTTTGAATGTTTGAACTAACCTATTGATATAGGATGTTTGGTTGAACTTGAAGAGGGTTCCGGGGGGCGCCCAACTTGTATCAGCCCCCCAGGCCTTGGCAAACAATATCAATAAAGGCTTAAGATTATTCACAAGGACTGCATCCCCAACTTTGTTTGATAGAGCTTTAAAAATTTCATTAAAAATTGCAGTTTTCAAATATTTATTTCCAATTTAAAAGTCAGTTTTTATTAATTTTTTTGTATTCATTGATATTTGTGAAGGGGAACCTTTGAACGCTTTCATAAATGTATTCATCAAAGTTCAGTTTTATATCCCCGCAAATTTCATTCATTTCTTTGAAGTTGATACTTGATCCTGTTTCATATGCTTCCCTCAACCACAGCAAGCACCCTGTGGGTGATAAATATTCCCTATTTTTAGCTTCACTACTTGAAAAATTATTCATATTATGTTGAATTATTTTATTTATTTGGTTTTTATTTATTTGTTTTACAGGGGCTACCAGTGACTGGTAACCCCCGTAAAACCAACTTGGTGTATAAGCTGCCACTTCTGCAACCTCATCCTCATTCCTGGTGATGACTAAAATAAATATAAGTAAATCATAAAAAGACTTACTAATTGTTTCCCCTGTGGCCCCCTCAGCCACAGGCGCCACTTTGGCTAACTTCATGAGCGTTGGCTGCTCTTCATCAATTTTCCTGGGCTTAATTTTTCTTATTTTCCTTGCAACTTGTGCTTCCTCTTGATTTTCATTTGATAAAGCTTCTGTATTTTTTGAAGCGCTTCTGCTTCTTGCTTGTATTTCATTTTCATCTGTTTCCATTTGATTGGTTTCCTCTTCATTGGTGTTGATTTCCTTTTGAATTTCTGTTCATTTGATTAGTTTGATCTTATTGTTTTCTTTGGCCCCCTGCCAGAACTCCCACAAATTGTAGGCTGCATTGTTGAACTTCAGACTTGATAGATTTTTTCCCTGTAGATTTAGTAATGCTTCTTTATTCTTTTTGTCTATAATATTTCCTAGTTTTTTCATTGCATCTTCTTTTGACTGGATTAGTGGCTGGCCCTTGTTACCCAGCTTTCCTGTCACTATTTCCCTGATATTTTTTTCTATTTCAACAACATTTTGCAGGTGTGCTTCTAATTTGTTGATCAAGTTATAGATTGTTGACATTTTGTTTGAATTCCATCAAAAACTGGTTTTTATAATACTATCTTCAAAGCATACATATTTTTCATATCATTAATAAATTAAAGACAATAAACATAAATATTGCATTAAAATATTGCAATTAGACATCAACTCTTGATATTTTGATGTTATGTGCATAACTCAATGGATTTTGTTTAATAAATTCATTGTAAACATGGCTTTTTTTATTATAATTTAAAATAAATTGACTGTTTATATTAGAGAGCCATTAACACTTAGTACAAATGTTGAGGGTCTGGATGTACAAGTATTCTGGCTATTGCCATCACACCTAACATCCAGTCATTGCCCTATTTGGTGCCTTTCCAATATACCATTTGACATACCAGAAATGGCAACAAACCAATATCACATGGCTGTCCAGGTATCAAACAACTTAAACCCATACAGCACATGACTAGCCCCTGGGTTTGATCCAACTAATATTCCTGCCACAGCTAAAGCTATATAAGCCTAAAGTATTATCCAATAAAATGTACTTCTTCTCTTCCTACTTTTATATTTGAAGCTTCCCCAAAAGGCGCTCCTTATCACTGGTAGCACTGCAGTTTTTAACTACGCCAATGAAAGAGAAAATGACTGACTGAAACCCGCCCACCTTCACTCACGTACTCAACCAGGCCACATCCCAAGATACCTGGAAAATGTACTTCTGCGCCCACAACATCAATGAAGATATACCTAGTGGATGCACCATATTTGAAGGTCTGGTCATGCCCAAAGCATGCACCAAGATAATTCAATACAGTTGCTCTCTTCAACCACAAACAAAAACAAAAACACAACCGCCTACCACAGGTGAAGTAACCAACACCAAATACATTGGTACCAACAAATTCTTTAGAAAATCAAAGAAAATTTTATAAACTGGCTGGACCACCCAGCTGCAAAACTTTGCACCAGCTGCATCCCCCACAAAAATGGGTCCAGGAAGCCAGGAAATGCCTATATGAGGCTGCAGCTAACTGGTTTGCTACTTGGGTTGGCTCAAGAACCAATGATCAGCTTGATAACTGGGAAGAGTTCAAAGCTGACATCATCCACAATTTCTGCGTAACTGAATCCCTCCAAGACGTTGCAATACAGCTCAGCAATTTTCCTCAGAAGACCACTATTGCAGCTTACGCCAACAAATCCAAGGAAATAAGTTGCAAAATCCAAAACCCAGCTCAAGCTGACAACATACATACCAGAGCCTCATTAATCAACAGAATGAAACCCTCTGTTGCTGCCCTCATCTGCCCAGAGGCAAACACTTTCATGCCTGCGCTCATTGCAGAAGCCAAGCACGCTGAAAAATGCGCCAACATGGAATATGCTGCACACAACGGCAACCGCGCCTCAAACGGCAATGGCAGAGAAAACTCCAATGGCAATAAACGCCAAAATACCAATCATAACAAAGACAACTCCAATTGCAATAATGGCAATTGCAGACAAAGCGCAAACCACTCCTGTCCCAAGAAAGAGGACACTGCCAAAGTTAACAATGCTGAAATAGCAACCTGCAATGAATCTGACCCCACATTCTCTGACCTTGAAGGTCTCAAAACAGAGGAACAGGGAAAAGAGGAGGGGGAACAGGCTTAAGTTCCCCTTTCTCCCCCAAATAACAAGAAATTGTACCAAGGCACAAACTTTGCTACCCGCATCCCCCGTGTCCCACAATACTCCATTTTTATGAACTTAAAAATTAAAGATTGCTCACAACTTCTTGTCTACCCATGCACTTAAAAATCTCATACATATAAAATTTTATTTGCTCTGGTGCACAACACACTATGGTTAGAAAATCATTTGTCAAATCCAATTTCAAATACGCCAGAATGGCAGACAAATCAAAGGTTCTACTCAAAGGCAAAATAACTCCCTTCAGAATTGATCTCCAAGGCATACAAACGTCCATCAAAGGACACGTCATGAACAACATAAACTACAACATTGTAGCAGGCATAGACTGGTTCACCTGAGTGAACCCCAACGTATGTTAGAAAACAAAAACCATGACCATCAAATGCAACAGAGTCAATTTTAACATCCTCAAAGAACCCAACAACCTCATTCTAAGAGACACAGTATTTGTCCAGGTCATAAACCAAGATGACTCAAAACATCTAACCAAAGACAGAATGCTCCATATAATGAAGTACACTAAATTCAATAACACAAAAATAGCAAAAATAAAATCCCCAGAGCTTACAGCACTCCTAAATGAATACACTCACATATTCAAAGAGGAACTCACAGAATTACCCCCCCCCCCCCCCAAACGGGAGGTCAAACATGGCATCAATCTATGTAAAGCCATGCCCAAACCTGCACCCCTCTACAGACTCTCTCCTATGGAGACCCAAACCCTCAAAACACACATTGAGGACAACTTAGCTAAAGGCTTCATCCACCCGTCTGAATCCCTTGGGGGGCAGCAGTATTTTTTATAAAAAAAGGAAGACACTCTATGTCTAGTAACTGACTATAGAGCTCTCAATGCAAGCACAGTAAAGAATAAATACCCTCTTCCACTTATAGAGGATCTTTTTGCAAGATTCTCAGAAGCCAAATTTTTCTCCAAAATCAATCTCACCTCAGGGTACAACCAAGTTGAAGTAAAGGAAAAAACATACCAAAAACTGTGTTCTGTATCTAATCTAGATCCTCTGAATGTAGAGTAATGAACTTTGGGATGACCAACGCTCCCATGACGTTTATCACCATGATGAACCAAGCACTAAATAGTCTCTCAAATGCATTATGCTACCTTTAAAACATCACCATATTCACAAAAACCAAAGAGAAACACCTCACACATGTCTGTAAGACACTTGATTGACTCACAAAGCACAAACTTTATGCAAAACCAAGTAAGTGCCAGTTTATGGAAAAGGAACTCCTGTTATTGGGCCACATTGTCTCTGAAAGTAGCATCAAAGCAGATCCAGACAAAATTAAAGCCATAAATAACATGCAACGCCCCACCTCTGTTAAACAAGTTAGATGCTTTCTTGGTATGGTAGCTTACCTAAGGAATTACATCAAGGACTGCGGGAAACTAACCACACTAATCAACAACTTAACCAAGGGTAATGCCAAAAAGAAATTCATCTGGACACCAGAAAGTGACAAGAATTTTCATTTATTAAAGCAAGCTCTGATTGAAGTACCAATATTGCAATACCCTAACAATAACAGGTGCTACAAGCTTGAGTCAGATGCCAGTGACACTGCCATTGGTGCATTCCTGCACATCCGCCAGCCAGGGCAGCAAGACTTCCTGCCAGTATGTTATGAAAGCAGAAAACTAACCAATACTGAGCAGAGATACCCAATCTACAATAAAGAGTTACTAGCAATATACCACACTTGCAAGAAATGAAGATGTTACTTAGAAGGACATTTAAACGTCAAGTACTTACTGACCATAAATCCTTAATCTATTTCAAAACTCAGAACGCACTTGCACAACGGCAAGCCAAATGGATGTCCTTGCTGGAACAGCTCAACCTGGACATCCAGTACAAAAAGGGGGCAGAGCTGGTCACAGCCAATGCTCTCTCTAGACTATGTTAGCCTAGAGAAGATCATCCTGACCACCTGGACCCTGACTGGTCAAACTTGTACAACACTGAGTATAAAACCAAAGGGAAAGACCCTCAACACATCAACTGTCCCACAATACATTAGTAAGAAACAAAAAATACTTCCATGTATCAAATGGAACAGTATACCAAATTATTAATGACAAACATATCCTGTACATCCCACTTGCTCAAAGAGTTGACACCATACTAAGACATCACCGCCTGCTAGGCCATACAAAGGCTGACAACCTATACCTCACACCAAAAGAGATTGAATGGTGGCCCAACCTCAAGCAGGATATATTTGATGATCTGAAAATTGCACATTGTGCAAGAAATACACCAGTACAAAGGCTCCTCAGCCAATGGACAACCCAGTACCAGACCCTGAATCATTTAAGGTTTGGGGGCTAGACATAGTGGGGCCCTTCCCAGAAACAAAGACAAACCAACGTTTCTTAATTGTAGCTATTGACTTTGCCACACGCTGGCCCATCTGCTGGGCAACAAAGGACCACAAAGCAGAAACCATCAACCATTTCCTTAACAAAGCAATAATAGCCAACTATGGCACTCCAGACTACATCATAACTGATGGAGCAACTGAGTTATCAGGTCACGTAGTTAATGACAACTTGAAATCCAAAAACATTAAACACTCCACAACCTCTCCATACAGGCCACAGGCCAACAGTAGAGTGGAACATCTAAGCAGTAGTATTATCAGGACCCTAGAGAAAATAATGGATGGCAAATCCAAAGACACATGGCTACTATACATGAAACATGCATTATTAGTATCCCATGTCCACACCAACCAAGGGACAGGCTACTCACCGTTTGAGCTAACCTACAGGTACAAACCAGAAATAATCACCCACAACAAACAGCCCTACATAAAGATCCCTGGGGAAACCTCCCACAGTAGAGCAAGCACCAAACCTACAACACATCTGCCTCAAAGCTAAAATAGCTGAAATGAAGAGGCTCAAGACACAAAAGGTAACCTCCACAGAGGAACCACTTCCCATCAACTCCCCTGTCTGGATTCTAGCTGTCAACAGAAAGAAACTAGACTCACTACATCAGGAACCAAGAAGAGTCATCAAATATAGACCAGAGCACAACACTTACCTAGTAAAATTCCAAAGTTCCAAAACCCAATTATCAAGAAATACCACAGAACCTGTTTCTGCCTCAGTAAAGGAGAACACTTGACCAGACTGGTCCCAACTAGCAAACAGCTCCAGGAGCATCAGGCGGCAGCCCTTAAGACAAAGCCCACTCCTGATGCACCAGAGTAACCCCTTAAGGGGGGTGTCAAGGGTCTGGATGTACAAGCATTCTGGCTATTGCCAACCTACTTAACATCCAGTCATTGCCCAATTTAGTTCCCTTCCAATATACTGTTTGGCATACCAAGAATGGTAACCAAGCAATATCACCCAACCGTCCAAGTATCCAGTGGCTTGAATCCATCTAGCATATGACCAACCCCTAGGTTTGATCCAACTAAATCCTCGCCACAGTCAAGTCTATATAAGTCTAAAGTATTATTCAATAAAATATACTTCTCTTCTTTCTTAATTCCATATTTGAAGCTTCCCCAAAAGGCACTCCTTATCACTTCTAACTAATGTCACAAGTGACAAGCTCCTGTTGACCATGCTCATAGGAAAACCTCACTTACAGGATTTGAACCCTGATACCCTGCAGGCCACCTGCAGATTTTTGGGCTCAAACCAGAGCAGTATTTGACTTCATGGAATCCCCTAAAGATTGATGAACTGAAATCACCTGCATTAAAACTCCCCACACTAAAGGTTCCTGTTAACCCAACCAATCAGAGGGCAGGCCAAGCCAAAAATCCTGGAATAACTTGGGCCACCACAGAAGGGGAAACAAATAAACTTCCTGTAGAACACAGGCCACCCAGAGATGACCAACTCCACAACTTGCAGGAAAACAAGCGTGGTGTGGCAGGCAGGATGCCAAAAGAACAAAGCTGAGCTACGCCCACTTTGCTCTTTTACAGCATCCCACCTGGGTACACTTCTAGGTATCTTAGCTGAAATCATTTTGTTTTTTAGATTATCTAGATTTTAAATCTTTATCTTATACTATATCTGGTAAAAGGAAAGGTGTGTCAGGTAGACTGCCAAAAGAGCAAAGCTGTGATACACTCAGCTTCACTCTTTTACGGCAGCCTGCTGGTATGTGTTTCCAGTTATAGCTGGAAAAACTATTATCAAAGAGAGGTGAGAAGTTATATTTTTTGGATTTTAAATTTTAAATTTTTTGGCTTTTTAATGATCTTTATTATAAATTTTTTGAGTGAACACCAGGGGTGATGTCAGCCTGATATAATGCATTCCTGGTCTCATACCTAGTAAAAACCTGTTTAAAGATGCAGCCTCCTTATGATTTGTTGGTAAAAATTATATAGATTTATTAATGAAAAATATCAGAAACCTAATGAGTATATACAGTTGAGCAGTGAGCAGGCTACCAAAAGAAAAAAGCTATGCTAACTCAGCTTTATTATTCACAGCTTCACACTGTTATCTTTTTCTTTTTCCCTAGCAGAAATGCCTTTTTGGTAGTTCAGTATTTCTTTTTTAAATTTATTTACTATTATGGTTGTTAAAAGATGATTTAATGATATCTAAAGTAATTTTTAATATAAAAATTATAGTATTATTATGATTGCTACTTTTAATTAGAGAAGTATGGGTGTATGCTTTGTAAATACTCTCATACTATTATCAAGGCTTTATTAGAGGTTTCTACCTTTTATTATGCATTATATTTTGTAATTTAAGAGACTGGAGATTAATTAAAGTACTTTTAAGAGCTGTTGAGATACACAGATAAACCCAAACATATAACACCAAGTTTTCTCACATAAAAAATCAACAATTTATACATGTTAAAAATAAAATTAGCCCACTTAAGATTTTTTTGTGCATGACTTCTGTGTGCTCAGCACTTGGTTTTGGTTGTCTATCTCAACAGCTCTGAAAAGTACTGAATTTTTATCCACATTGTGAAACTGCAGCCCTTTTAAATTCTTTATTTTCAGTATATATTTTGAACTTCAATGGAAATTAAAATACTTATATTAATAAAGATCAAGTACATTTTATAAAAAGCTTTTTTTTCCCAAAAAATTATTTTGTAGTTTATAGGCTTAATATATTCTTTTTATAGTACACCTTTTTACTAAGATACAGTCTTTAGTTGCTGGTGACTGCATATTTTATTTATTAACATACTGATATCAATTTCTTTTTACATATATGTAATTCTATGTGGTACTCTGATTTTTGATATCATTATTTCCTATTTTTTTAAGATACTGTTTGATTTTGTAGATCTTTTAAATAATCTAATGTGTTGTTATTTCAGCTTCATAGCATTTGATTGCATTTTATTTTTGTGTGTTCAGTACCCTCTGGTAAGTTATTGTTTTTGATTTTAGAAGAAAACATCATAAAATAAAGCCATTGTAGTATGGTCTAAAAATCAATTATTTATGAATTTCTAATATATTTTTTGTTATCTCAGAAAATTAATTAATTATGGTGGTCTTTTAAAAGAAGAACCCTCTAATTTTATGAGCAGAAGAAAGTTAAACAGTCTATAGTAGCTATTATATATGACATATTAACTAGTTTGTGGTGCTAAAGTTTTGCATATGGGGGTGAAATAGAAATTATTATAAATGTTCTATTTGGGTAAAAAAGATTTTAAGTAGAGTCAGGACACTTTTGATTTTTTTATAATAAGACAAAACATGACTATAACACCTAAAATATGAAGATTAGTTTAGAAGTTTTTTAAGCAAATTATATTTTCTTGGTAGAGAACTTAAAACTAAGTGACTTTGAAATATGCATTTTAGTATTTATTAATCATATAAAAATAAAATAAAAACTTAAATACAAAGATATAGCTAATGGAAGTTTAAAACAAATAAAGTCAAATGAGACCTTAATAGTAAAAAGTTGAATTTTGGTAAAAAAAGAGCTAATTGGATCAAAAAAAACCAATTTAGACAAACAGTTTTTTAGTAAATATCTGGTTAATCTAAAAAAAATTTACCCGCCCCAGGATCTGCTGTAGGAAGAAATCTAGAGCTTGAAATTAAGGTTAGTAGTTTGGAAAAGATGACTTACCTAATCCATGATCTGCTACAGGGGGAAATTTTGTGTGTTTTTATAAAAAGGTTAGTAAGTTAGTAAAAAGCTTACCCAGCCCAAGATTTGCTGCAGTGAAAACTGGGCATTTTTTAAAAAATGCTAGTAATTAGCAAATTCAATTTCCAAACCAAGATCTGCTTCAGGGAAAAAATCTGGGTTTTCTTAAACCAGGTTAGTAAATTTAGTGAAAATAACTTAAACTCCCCAAGATCTGCTGTGAACTAAGTCAACCTAAAAGAGAGGAAGGTTAGTAGTTTGAGTGAAATAGTTACCTGAAATGAAGCTTGGCTAAAAAATATTAGTTAATCAAAACAATACCTACCAACCCAAGATCTACTTCAGGGCAAAAATCTGGTTTTTTAATCTAGGCTAGTTAATTTAGGTAAAGAAGCTTACCTAAACTTAATCTTCTTTGGGGTGGAGGTCCTTTTAAAAAGAAAGGAGGTTAGTAAATTGGGTGAAATGCTTACTTGAATTCAACTTTGATTTCAATCTCCAACTGATTAGTTTTTTTAACAAACTTATTACCTTTTTAAATACCTTTAAAAATCAAAGTTAGCTTCAAAACTTTTAAAACTAAGCTTACCTTTAAAATCACTGATCTACCATGCTTAAAATAGTTAATATTATATGTATATTTTGAAGCTTACCTTTATTTTGAAGTAAATTTACAGTGTTAAAATTGAAAAGTTAGTACTGTGTTTAGTGATGGCTTACCCTGGCTTAGTAAATCTAATCTTATCTTTTTGGCGGAGAAATAGATTGGATTGGCCAATAATAGTTGATGAAAGCATTCTAAGCTCCAATCATTATTAGTAAAGTTCTATATCATTTTTGACTCTCTTACCTTTTAGGCAAACATGACTAAATTAAGTCCAGTTATATATATTTTTACTTTTATTAACACTGCCACAGGAAGGGATGCTGTGAGACACTTCAAAGTGTCTAACAATCCCTTCAAGCGGCAGCATTATCCATTAAACCAAACTATTTTATAGGCTTTTTGTATTTGTTGTCAGCTTTTGTTGGACTTAAAAATGGTAAGTTCTTCCAAGAAAAACATATAGAAATAATTTCTCCTACAACTCAAGTGGTTATATATGATTTGAGTATTCTTAGTTTAAACCAGCCAATGAATTAACTCCCGCAATGGATGCCACCAAGGACTGAAAAACCTGGTAGACAATAGCACCCAGGCCAAAGAAATTTGTAAAAGTTTACCCATGGAAGATGGGCATACTTATACCCTGGACCACCAGGAAGTTGCTCATCACTATTATTGCAATAAAATGACATGAACCTTTGGTTCAACCAAGTTATTCCATAATTGATTTTAGTTCCATTTCATTTGCAGTCCACTTCCTGTGGTTCCGTACCTCCCGTTTACCCAACCCACAAAACCACAGACCAGCCGCCCAAACTATATCATCCACCAGGAGCTCCCTTTGGCCCAGTACATTTCACTGAATACCCACCCAACCCAGCATATTTGGAGTTCACCCTAGAGGAAATCCTAATTTACGGTCCAGAGGCTAGAACTAAAGACACAGACCATTTACAGAGAAGGCACCAAAATTACCATACCTCCTCTGCTATTCCGCAACAAATACAACTACCTGCCTGTGTATTTGATTCCAATGACACCGCCTGTCACCCTGCAGCCCAACTGCCTGCAAGAATCCATTGCAACCAATGAATCCACCTCCACTCAGATTTTTGGGGTGATATATATCACTTAACTGGCCTGATTGATTCAATGGTACCTGTAAGCGGACTCTGGGCTCTCTTGGCATGTTGTTATTTTATATTTTAAAGTTAGCACCAATCTTGTGGTGGGCCCTCCCTGCTGGGCCTGTGGGCCGTCTGCGCGCAAGTTCCCAGGAACCCCCCACAGGCTGGATCCCTGACAATAACAGGAACATGATTGTGTTGATCACATGGTTGGATGGTGAAGGAGGTGGCTTGATCCTGGTAACAAGTCAAGCGCTAAAACAAGGTATTCATTGTGAAGGATCATCATTTATTCATTCTGATGGATTTGGGAAATTGAGTTGGCTTCCTTGTTTAGCTATGGGTCACCAGGAAGTCAGATTGTGGGACACAAACCCACTTAGCCAGAACCTTGTTGGCGGGTCAACCCTGCTGTTTTGACACACCCTTTCCCAGCTGAAGGTTGGCCTTGTCTGGAGGGAGATTGTCAGGGAGGTTTTCAGGAGCCCGGGCGCTGTACTGGACTAATTGTTGTTCTGTGGCGGACAGGGCAGTTTTGCGTTTTTTTTGTCTTGCTTTGCAGGGTCTTAGGCAATCATGGTGTAGGGTCTTGTCTTTTTTGCACTTCCCAAGTCCTTGCATGAGATAAGTGTTATTGTTGTTTATCTTTAGAATGATTGCTGGTCTTACTTTCTTGGGTTATAGTTTGCTTTTATCAATTTTCATGACCCAAACTTTGTCCCCAACTTCATGTCTATCTCAGATGGGGACAAGGGTTTTTTGCAGACGTTCATTTTCCTTTTCTGTTTGCTTGCTGTTGGTCTCTATAGCTCAAGGGTCTGAGTGCAGGGGACTTTTCTTGGGATTTCCAGCTAGGGTCCTGTCAATGCTTGAATGATATTTGGATGTGTGCCGTATACCAACTAAAAAGGGCTTTTTCCAGTGGATCTGTTCACTTGGGTTTGGCACACAAGTAGTGCAGTTGATAGCTGCTTATACCAGTCTTAAGGTCTCCCAGCAGTGAGCTTGGATAAGGCTTGCACAAGGCTGCCATCAAGCCACTCTACACGTCCATTGGCCTGTGGGTGGTATGGTGTTGTCATGGTATGTTTGACCTCATTTTTAGCAAGGTATATGTTGGTGTTTTTGGAGGTCAATTCTTTCCCTCTGTCAGTTATCAGGAGTTCTTGATTTCCAAACTTGCTGATTATCTTTTTTCTAATAAATTGTTGTACGTCATTGCCAGTGTGCGCCCTTACTGCTTGGGCTACTGGCCATCTTATAGCAAATTCTATGACGGTGATGATGTATTTCTTATCATTGTGTTTCCCTGGCATGGGGCCAACAACGTCAAGGGCCCATACCTTGAAGGGTAGTTGAATGCAGATGGGTAGTACTGACTTTGGAGGGATTTTGCTTTTGGCAAACTTTTTGCATACCTCACATTGGTCTAGGACTTCCTGAACGTCACAATATAAGGTTGGCCACCAGGCTTTGTGTTTAAGGAACTCATATAGGTTTTGACTCTTGGTGTGTCCGTGGTCTCTGTGATAGTATAGGATAGTGTCTACTTGCTGGTGTGTGGGGATGTAGGGAATGGTAGAACCATCAGACATTTTTCTGTGAAGGGTTCTGTACACATCAGCAAATAGGTGTTTGTTTTTAATAATTTTTTTTGTTATGTTGGTTGTACCAGGGGGGAAACCTTTGTCCTGTGTTTGTAGTACCAAGAGGGGCCAGACTGGGTCAAGCCCATTTTCCCCTCTTGTGGCACGCACTTATAGGCGTGAGAGGGCGTCTGCCATAGCAAGCTTGGGACCAGGTTTGTACTGTATGAGCGTATTGAATCTCTCCAAGATCTCCATCCAGTGGGCTTGGTGGTGAGATAGATTTTCTTGGGTTTTGAAGTATATGAGCAACTTGTGGTTGGTTAATGCTGTGAACTCTTCTTTCCATTCCAGATAACAACACCATTTGACTAGACAGTGCACAAGGACCAACAGTTCCTTGTTGTGGATAGGGTATCAACACTTGCCATCTGTCAACTTTTGTGATTCATAAGCTGCAGGCAGGAAGTCACCATCATTATTTTTGATTCATAGTACTCCTCTAATGAATGCATCTGAGGCATCTGAGGCATTGGTTTCCATTTAGTATTCCCCGTCACTTTTGGGGTATTTCAAGATGGGAGCTGTCATGAGCCTCTCCTTGAGGCATCTAAAACAGAGGTCACGTTAGGGGGTCCACACAAACTTGGATTTGGCGCCTTATATGGCTGATAAGGGGGCAGTCAAAACACCACAGTTGGGTATGAAGCAGCGTACATAAGCCACCATCCCCAAGAAGGTGCGGATTTTCAACTTATACTTGGGTGGTGGCATCTTGTGGATGGCCTGTATCTTTTGACTGTCAGGTTTGATGCCGTCCTTTGAGACTATGTGTCCCAGGAAGGGTAATTTCTTGCAAAAGAACTGACACTTGGAGGGCTTGGCCAACAGTTTGTGTTGTACCAAGGTAGCAAAGACTGCCTCTAGGTCTTTGTGGTGCTGTTCTACCAAGGGGCTGTAGACAATGATGTCTTCCAGATAGACTAGGACATGCTTGCCTATGTGTGGCACAAATACCTTGTTCATGAAGGTCACAAAGGTGGACGGGGCATTTTTCATGCCAAAGTTGAGCACCACACATTTTTATGAGCCATATTTAGTGCAGAAGGCTGTTTTGGGGATGTCTTCCTCCTTAATATGAATTTGGTTATAGCCTGCAGTCAGATCAATCTTGGAGAAGACTGTGGCTCCTCCCAAGGCATCAAAGAGATTGTCAATCAGTGATAGTGGATAAAAGTTCTTGATGATAACTTTGTTTAGGGCTCAGTAGTCTATGACCAGATGTAAGGTACTGTCTTTCTTGGCCACAAAGAACACAGCGGCCCCAAAAGGAGACTGTGAGGAGCAAATAAGTCCTTTCTCCAACACCTCCTTGAGATAGGCACATAGGGCGCCATCTTTGTTTGAGGTCAGTCTGTAGATAGGGCGTGCTTTGGGGACATCCCCTTTGAGTTTGATGGAGTGTTGGATATTCTTCTCAGAGGGCAGTCCAGGTAGCGCTTCCTTGAAGATTTATGAATGGCGGGCCACAATTTTGCAATCCTGAGGCATGGAGGTATCTTGGTGATCTTTGAAGTGTATGATCTTGTACTGGCAGGAGTCCCAGTCAATTACCTTCAGGGTTTCCTTTTTGTCCAGGGTCTCTGTGATGCGCACAAAGACATGGTTGCATAGGAGTTGGTCCATTAAGTCAGGGTAGATCTTGTGGTTGACACCTTCACGCTTGATGGTCAACACTGAGGTTGCCCAGTCTACGTGAGGATTGTTCTTTTGTAACCAATCCAACCCCAGTAAAATGACAAACTTTTGGAAGTCAATGACGCGACCTTGAATGGTGGAGTGTAGGTGCTTGAGCATAGCAGAGAAGGGTGCAGTTTCCCTTGTCACAGTGATGTGGTGTTCATCAGCCAGGACCACGTTTTTTAATCCGCAAAGGATTAGTGGTTAGCTTGAACTTGTCTAAAAAGATGCTGTTGACTAGGGTTTGATCCGCACCTGAATCCAGGAGTGCTGGGTTTGTGTAACTGCAAAAACAGAAAGGGTAGGTCATCAGTTTATTGGGATGTCTGGCAATGGTGTACAGTATTGGGTCTTCCGAGGGCACTTGGGTCATTGGGCATTGGTCCACGTCCTTGGGTTGGTACTCATCATTGGGCAAATTAGGAGTTGTGTGGGGAAAGCTTGGCTTACTTAATGCTCTTCCTGGGCTTTTCCCTCATCTTGATTGCCTTGCGTGGCAGTAATACAGAAATGGGTACAATTTGACTGTCCATTGTTTCCATTCCCAGGTCTGTTTGAGTTTGTGGGTTTATGGTTGGAGTTATTCCTGTTGTTTCCAGGGGGTGGTCAAGTTGAGCGCCCACCTGTATGGGAATCTTTGGGTCTCTCTTGTTTTTCTGTTTATGCCTTATGAAGGGCGTTAGAGGTTTTTTTGCTTTCTCTACTGTGCAGTAAAGGCTTTGTATGTTGGTCACTTGATCCAGGTTCACGTGTATCATCACATGCAACTTGAGGGTGTTGTAGTACATGAGGTGTGTGGCTGGGGTGTTAAAGGCCATGTCAGATGGTGCACAAAGTCAGAGTTCCTTGTAGGCGCGGGTGAATTCCTTCACAGTGCCTGTCTGGGTTAGGTTCTTTACTTGGCGTATGATCATGAGCGCTGTATCCTTAAGCATGAATCTTGCCAAGAAGTCTTGCTTGAAGGTATCTCAGTTCTTGTTGGCGTGTTCCTTGTGCCACTTGTCACACCAGGTGCCAGCGTCATGGGTCAGGCAGATGGAGATTTCCGCAATCAAAAATTGCTGTGGACATTCCATCTGGGCCAGCTTGCTCTGGGCAGACTGGATCCATGCGGCAGCTTGTTGTTGTTGGCCCCAGCAAAAGGTTCCAAGGCAGCACTTCACAGTCTTTGGGCTACATAGGAAGTCATGTTGTTTTTGTTGGTTGGCTGTGGAATAGAAGAGGGAGCCTGAAAGAGCCCTTGTGCAGACATGGCGTTGAAGGCAGGTAGTGGGGTCACTGTGTTCTGGTACAGGACAAAGCCATTGGGTATCTCGGTACCAGGGGTGTACGGGGTCCAGTCCAGAAGGAGGCCACACATAATTCTGTCAAGGATTTGTTGGCTGCAGAGCGTGCAGGAAACAGGAGATTTTTCAAGATAAGGTAGGATGGACAACTTACCTGTGCTACCAATGTCATAACTGTGCTGTTTTAGCAGAGTTACAAGGGGAAAATATTTAGAAACTAGATAATAATCTTTATTGAGAGATAGTGATTATATAGTCATTGTGAACCAAGGATAAAAGGAACATGATTGGTGATCACACGGCTGGATGGTGAAGGGGGGTGGCTTGATCCTGGTAATGAGTCAAGCGCCAAAACAAGGTATCCACTGTAGGGGATCAGCTTCTGTTCATGTTGTTGTATTTGGAAACACAAGTCAACTTCCTAACTTGGCTTTGGGTGACTGGATAATCAGATTGCGGGTCACAAACCTGCTTACTTGGAACCTTGCTGGCAGGTTGAGCCTGCTGTTTTGAAAAAGAAAATAATAAAATTAAATATGAATATCATGAATTATTATCTCAAATATTATCACATTATTCTTTATTTTCAGGCGAGTGCTTTATCAACTTCTTAAATTAGATAGATTTAAAAATAAAAATATAAAAGTATGGACTGTAATGAAAATAAAATTTAGATCCTATAATTTTTATATTACTTATTCAAAGAGGCACCTAAATATATTAAGGGTTCTGTAAATATAATAGACTTGTTGAATGTCATGGAAATTTCATTGTTGATGGTCACTTTGGTGTAATATCAAAAATTTTAAAATAAAAAGAAAAAGATCTTTATTTTAACAATTTTAATGATCTTAAAAATATTTACATGCAATAAGAAAAAAGAAAAGAATTATAAAATTTGGCTTTAACTGGTTCAATTGTTTCTCAAAAAGCATTTTTATATTATGAAAGAAAATTTAGGCCTGTAAAAAGGGGGCTTGAAGTTAAAAATCTGTGCATTAATATTTTATATTTGATGAAGAATGGGAAGTTATATACACACTTTAATATTGAAATTTCCCCCAAATATTATGAGATAACTTATCATTTGAAATCATGTGATGATACCAGAAAAAATAAATATAAGGATATTCTAGTGGTGTATTAGGGCAACTTTATGAAGTAGGGCAGCTTACTAGAGGATGTATTTCAACTAGAGTTACCAGTCTTTCAAAAACAGCAACTTTTTTCTAAAACAAACCAAGAATTTTTATGATGAGTCAAAGATAATATAGCATCATTTATAGCTTTGGGCTTCTATTACTCTCCACACAACTCATCATAGATATTTATAGTTTGTTGTAGAGCTTAAAATTTTCAGTAATATTATAAGCTGCAATTTTCCATTCCAAAATTGATGAATTATTTTCTATTTTTTATCTAAGCCAAAGATCAATTGAAGCCTTGGGATTAATTGTATTTTAACCATTCCAAATATTTGAATATTAATAATCTAACTAATTTATAAATTCATTTAATCTAGCACCCAGAAATAACAAGAAAAAGAATGATCCATATGTGACACCTTGTGGAGTCCAAAATTATCCAATACAATAACATTGGTAAACCCTGAGCCTGTGTGCCTGAGGTGCTCCTGGACCAATCAAATAAATCCAATGAAGGTCTCACTACTGTGAAAATCCTTGATAATATGGTACATTTCAACACCCAATGTACCAAGAAGGGCTACCACTGAGTAAGTTACTGTACAAACAGACACACATTGGGATACTTCATCATTGTTACCTCTGGGAACATAGCCATATGCATTGTGCATAGGAATTTTTAAAGATGGTTTGTCAATATAGTAGAATTTGAATATGACAGCTTTGTTAGCCTTTATGGATAGGTTTGGAACTCTGGGGGTTATACTCTGCTTTATCCCCACCTGAGTCACCTAGACTGGTTGTTGAATCTGAGCAGCTTTGTTATCACTTTATATAACAAACACCTTCTTGAGTGGAAAAATGTATTGTGCTTATTCTTTTTTTTGATCCACATGGACATCCCTGACTATTGTGTGCTTTGGTTGTGTTATTGCTCTGTAGTTGAATTACTTCTATTTTAATATATAATAAAATCCCAAATCAAATCAAACTAAACTAAGTTATAGATATATTTTATAGAGGTTTATCTATATATGGTTATTAAACTAGAAAACACCCCCAAATACATATTCATAGGCTTTTTATATCTTAATTAATTATTTTTGATTTTACACAACCATTATAGAAAAAATTAATTTACAACCAGTTCCCCCAGATTTAGCACTCATAACAACGTTTTATAATTATTTTTCAAAGAATGTATCTTATTTAGGATAGCTTAGTAGCATAATTGCATACACCTTGATACACACAACAACTGAGTGATTATGTATGTAGATTTAGTTGACACTGTTCTTTTTTTGGTTTGATTTTTGACCCACCACAATTGAGTATATTTTTTCATCAATCTAAACAGTAAACATATATATACAAAAAGACAACTAAAAGATTTTTTGTTTATAATTCAATGACTTTTGAAGCATATATTAATTGTTTTCTTTTGTAACCTGAGCTTTTTGTTGCTTTTTTGATTTATTTTGTCCATTTATGCCCCAAGCCCATGTTAACATAATATATATTCTACACTGGTACTTGGATTTTGTTTAAGTTTAAATTTATTTTTATTATAGATAACTTGAGTTGGCTTGTTGTCATAAATTAGAAAACTACTTATTTAAATAAAAAGGAGTTTCTATCACTGATTTATGTCAGACTATTGGGCTTTGTTAAAAGAAGAAACTGAATACAATTAATAGTTGAGCCAGCTTTTTGAAAGAACTGAAATCTTTACAAACATGATAATAAATCTAATATTGTTTGCATAGGTTAAAAATGGTTATTTTTATAAGTGAAATACTTCTATTAGATTTGGCAACATTGAAGTTAAAATATAAAGTGTGTCCAAAGAATCTTACAGTTTATATGGATCACACTCAAATTATAAGAATTAGAGCAAAAAATGATAGTTTATCTTTATATTTAAGATAGAGTATTTATAGCCTTAATAGGCTGATGGGAGTGAAAAATATATTTAGGGGTATTGTGATGCTCCTGAGAGGTCCCCATAGAGTGTCCTGGATCATTTTCAGGGACTGATTGGGTTAGGGTGCCATTTTTCAAGTGACAGTGTTCTACTTTCAGTGCCTTGTACCTGACCTGGGGCCCTGCAAACTATTCCAACACTTTTTTCACCAGCATCCTAGAATCTGCTACATGAATTATCATATCTTCCTGATTCAGTCCTTCTAGGGGGTGTACAGCTCTTAGAACAAGGGTTTGAACTCATTGCCTAGGTTGCTCTTTCTTCTTGGAGTCAGTGGAGGTCCTCTGGCCATTCTGGTTCACTCATCACCAGGGGTTTATCTCATGAAAAACCTTCTGCCTATACTGCTCTTATTCCCTAACATTGGGATAGAAGATATAGAGGAAAGAATCCATACTTTCAACAATGTGAAACTGAATAGGGGGGTTTCAAGTATTTATTAACAGAAGGAAGATCCCCTGAGAACCCTTTTAGAAATTCAACTGTTTGCAGACTTTTAGGGGCCCAACTACTACTTTGGGAATCACTTAAATCAGTTTCACTTGATCAGGGGGATAGATTTTAAGTTTAAAGCCCAATAAAATGTTTAAAATTAGAATCTATTAATCAGAACTGCTCTAGACCCTGTTCAGCCAACTGGTCTTATATAGTCCCCCTTGTCTTAGGCTAAGTCCCCTTTAGGCTGATTCTTTCAAAACTTAAACTATCTACACTCTCACTTTCATATAGCTTAAAGAAGCTTCCAAACTTACTCAAGCTAATTCCATTTTATTCTCCTGCTCTTTCTGAGCATATTCATTAAGCTTTAGGTTATTATAAAAATAAAAAATCATCAGTGTAATAAGATTCAAACTCAACAAATAACATCAATGTTCTTCATTATTTGGTACAACACGCCATTTTGAAAACGGCATCTCAAAAAACGCTATCTCAAATTTAATTCAAGATGGCGTTTTTTGCGTTAGTGATTTTGAATCACAAAAAAATAAACAATAAAATAGTTAAAATTTACATATAATTT